>JADBJO010003430.1:230000-240000 GCA_016801955.1 Conus betulinus
AGTAGATGTAAATGAGATGGGTATCTCTGCATTCTGAATATAAACAAGATAAGTGTCTCTGCACACTGAATATAAACAGGATGGTGTCTTTTCACACACACTTCAAACAAGATGGGTATTTCAGCACATGAAATATAAACAAGATGGGTATGCTTGCTCATGTGTCACATCTGCATCTGAGAAGGTTTGATTTGGCTTCTGAGCAACAAATCTTACAAAACTGCAATAGCAAAAATAGAATTACTACACTGCCAGTTGAAGGAACAAACAAATTACAAAACAAAAGCTATGTTTATCATTGTGCAAACACCAGTAGATATACATGTATATTTTATGTGTCCTGTTGTCACACACACTCACATGCACATGCATGCACATGCGCTCACATGCACATGCACATGCGCAAACACGCGCGAGCACACACACACACACACACACACACACACACACACACACGCACACTCTCACACACACACACACACACACACACACACACACACACACACACACACACACACACACACATACACAGAGACACACACACACACACACACACACACACACACACACACACAATGAATTTGTAATATTCAGTTTATGTATTCTAGCTTTTGTTTGCTTATATGTTTTGTGTATATTTTAACAGTGAATGATTTATTTACAGGGGAATGTTTTTTTGACAACACCTCAAGTTTATCCAGCTCAACAAAAAATTTGTTCATTTCACGCAGATGGATCTGTCTTATCTTAACAAGGTGAGTCAGTATGAGGGCATGTTCATTTAACTACCAGACTACAACATAACACCTTTTCTGGCTAACTTTCACAGATTGTGGAACATGCAGTGTTCATCTAAATCAGTTACGGCATCCAGATGTAAAAGACAATTTGTACTCATGACCTACGACATCTTCAGTGTCAAACACTGAATGTAGTAAGGAACAAACTTTAATTTACTCTGATATTTGGGCACTGTCAAATAATGATTGATTGACAGTAACACTGTAACTTGATCGCAGTGCCAAAATACATGCTGTTTATGAAGGATTTGGAATTTCAATCAAGGTGATGAAAACAAGACACAAACCAGCAATTGAAAAGCTGAATCTGGATGGGTAAATGATAAAACAGTGTTTTTGAATTGAGAATTAAAGAGGTTAATCTAACCTTCTGTGTAAAAGAAAGAGAGCATAAAGGGGAGAAGTCTGTGGTTGGTGGTGTATGGTCTGCGCCTTGCACATGGATCAGCTCAGACCACATCTTTTTTTTTTTTTACGAATGACAGTGAATTTACTGAGATAATGTCTTTCTTTCTTTGCCTGTTTATGTATTGTTGTTCCAAATAAATAGATTGATAAAATAAGAAGGAAAAAAAAATGTTAAAGTGTTTACTCTCTTTTTTTGTAGATTTTTTTAATCAATGTTTAAAAATTCAAATAAGTTCATATAGTACAACATCATCGAAAATAAAAGAAAAAAAGGAAATCCAAACAAATGGAAGATAAAGAAGAAACTGACATATCAAACATAAAGATGATACCATTCAACATTTTGAAGACAAAAGATTACAACTTCTTTATGTGGTAAAGAGAGAACGAGCAGAGAGAGAGAGAGAGAGAGAGAGAGAGAGAGAGAGAGAGAGAGAGCACATGAGGCAAGCTGAGTGTATTATGAAATTTTTCATATTTTGGTTTTTTTAAGGTCTGTATAATGTCCAGTAGGGCTGTTTTAGGCAATGTAACAGTTCTAGGTTGGTATAATCATACTTGTATAATGTACAATGTCAGATTGGAGTACCTGCTCTCACCAAAAAGGTGGCCTTTTTGTTGGCAGTGTGTAATGCCAAGAGAATTAGTGATCTCATTCATTTTTTTCAGTGGATAAATCTGTGTATTTGTAGGGGATGCCAGTGTTGTGCTTCAAGCGGGTCAAAAACAGACTGATTTGCACACAGATCTCCTCCCATTAGGCTGAAGAAATGTGTAGACAAAACATTATGTCCTGTGCTGTCAATAAGAACTTATTTACAAAGGATGGATAGTCCGAGACACAATGCCAAATGACTGTTCATATCACCATACAGCCCTCATAGGCCAGCCAAGCTGGCCAGTCCAGGATTGTTGCTGTTCTCAGTGAAGTGGACATAACGGATTCAGCAGGCTTGACTCATGCCACAGCAACAACATGCACTCTGCTACACAACGTGCCTCTGCATTGTATTATGGCTAGCGTGGACTGGACATGTCAATCAGTTCCCATCAGGCATTACATGCTTGTGCTACTAGAGGAGACTTTTCACAGAATTGAAGAGAAACAGACCATCCAAGACGCTGTACTGCTGTAATGAGTGTGATGTTTCAGCTGACCCTGAGTTTGCCCTAAACTCTTTCTAACACTAATAACAGAACTAGTCTGGCCACTTGTACAAATGCAGAGTGGTGCGTCATCAAATGTTTATTTTTACATAAGTAATGAGAGTAGAGAATGGACGAATTAGGGTGTAAATGCATTCGGCATACAACCCCAGTTGAATGTGAAGGTAGTGTCATGTGCATAAATTTCTGATTACATAAAGAATTCATATACATATTTTGTACATAAATGTAAATTACACAAAGCTAGCCTTAAGGCCTTTTTTGTGTGAGTGACTGAACGATGTATTCAAGAAAACATTTAAAAATATACGACAGTTAAACAGTTACCCACAGGTGGAAGCAGTTGCGCTACAGAGTGCAAAAATTGTAAAATTTTGAAGTGAAACGTTTTAAAATTAGAATGTCGGCACTCTCATGCAAAAACTTCCACATGACTTTTGCAAATCTTTCAAACTTTACTATGGTGGTTAAAAAGCTTGTCTTGTACTTGTATTACAAAAACGGGAAACAGGACAGGCTGGAGGGGTTATGAATCCAGATGCCAGATGGAGGGAGGGGCTGCTGCCCAATGAGCTGTTCCAGACAGCGCGGGAGTTTATACTCTCTTTGTTACCTCCCAAGTGGAGGGATTTTCTGTTAAGGTCACACAAAACTCGGCGAGAAAGACAGAGTATTACAACTACCCATAGGTGGAAGCTTGCGCACAAGAGTGCAGAATTCTAATTTTAAAAACGTTTCACTTCAGAATTTTACAATTTCTCTAGGTCACATTTCCTGAGTCAGGAGGTAAAAACAGTGACACCGGGATACATGGTTTATCTCTCTCTCCATGCCAGGTACATTTCAGGTGATTTCTCAGACATGTTTCTACTCTTCGTCTGTGGAAAAGATCATGGCTGGACAGAGACTATCCATTGTTAGGGTATATGATGCCAAGTTGATGATATTCTCTAACTGGTGCAAGTTAGATGGTCTCCCTCCAGCAGATGCTGAGATTTAGGACATTGCACATTTTCTTGAAGACCTATCTTTTCGACAAAGGCTGGAACCCATAGATCCTAGTTAGTAGTAGAACGTGATTAATGCCAAGCAGCAGTAAGGCTCTTGTTCTAACAAATTACTTTAAGTAAGGAAATTACTTTTTTTTTTATCTTGTTCACAACTTTTTTTTTTTTTTTTTTAGCAATGTTATGATGATTAGGTAATAATTATCATGAAAACTTTGCCTGCAAAAATAGATTTTGTAGATCAAAAATAAGGTTTTGCTGTTGATATTACACCTAACATTTAAGCTTAGCATTGTGAGTAAAATAGTGCATGTCCTTGAAAATACTCATTTAATCAGAAAAAAAATTGTCCCCAGCTAGGCTTGTCATGTTGTTTTATATACCTCTGGTTTTTCCTTAGATACTAACAGAGGATAGGTTTGTTTCAGGAGATTTATGACCAGCAGTTTGTTAAAGAAGTGTATGGAGCAGCAGTTCTCAGTGCCACTGAAGTATTAAATGGACTGAAGCCAGGGGAGACCAAGGTCAGAGTTCAGTATTCCACAAAAGATGAGTTTAAACGGTTTGCCAAATTGCTTGGCATCATGGATGATTACAAGGTAAGTGTGTGTTGGCATGAATCTGTGTGTGTGCGTATTTGTGTCTGTGTGTGCATGTGCACAAGTGTGTGTGTGAATGTGTGTGTGTGTGTGTGTGTGTGTGTGTGTGTGTGTGTGTGTGTGTGCTTCTCTGATCTGATAAGGGAGTGTTGATAAGTCTTGCTCTAGTATTTGTTGACAAGTGCAGACTTAGCAAGAGACAATGCTTTTCTGTCTACCATAGTTCCAATTTGCATCTTTTGCTTGAATAAAGAAAATAGCTACCTCATTTTTATTCCTTTGTAACAGGTGGCTGCAGAGACTTCTTTGATAAGATAGAGAATAAAAATGGGAAACCAGTGTATATACATGAAAAGTAACAAAGAAGAAACAAGAAACATTGTCTCTGAGAACATGGATAACAGAGTATAAATGTGGGCAAGTTATCATTGATCATCTACATGTGGATATATCTGTGCTCTATCAAAGTCATAAGCAATAATAGATTCCATAAGAAAGAGCCAAAGAGGACAGGTGTGAAGCCATGTAATTCCTGTGTTGGTGGATGAGATTCCTGGATCTACCCTTCTGTACCCTTCAGTGTGGATTTTCGTCCAGGTTTGATGGGCTTTTGGTCTAAGGTTATGTTTTGTCTTTTTCCTCCAAGCTTTGTGAAATTGATAAATAGTTTTTGCATAGTGTTGCTGACAGACACATAAACCAGCCAGCCAACAGACACAAGGAAAAGCATAAACACTGTGGTTGAAGTGAAGTAAGAACATGCATCACAGTGATTGAACATTTTGTGAACTAGCCTTGAAATAGCATTTCTTCATTCTTACCTGCCCAACAAATGCCTTATCTCCATTTGACATGGAAACACATCATTCAGGAATCTCTCAAAAAAAAAAAAATTCAAATGGAGATAGGAAAGCTAACTCTACCTCAACCTATCTGAAATACAGGAGTGGTCTCCCCTGGCACAGACACATAATCAACTCACTTCCCACACCATTATTCAGTTTTCTCTTTTTTTTTTTTCATGAGGAAACGTGCACACTCACTTGGTTCAAGCACTCTACAATGGATCCTCAGAAGTGTCTCTTCGGCACAGCCTTTCCTGCTTTTTTCTTTTCAAGCAGAAACTCCATGGCGTGCGAGGCATGTCCACTCACACAGGTAATCCCCCTTGCAACTGCATCTTTTGGGCAACTCTCCAAGCCAGTGCTTTTCCATGAAAGCAACTTCTCTGAGGCCTACCAGGAGACAGCTTCAGCCAGCTGCATCTGATGCGGCAGCGTTTTATTTGAAAGATTGCACAAGATGTCTCAGTGGATTCTGTATTTTTTGTAGTGCTTCCTAGTAATGTCATGACAACAGTGCTACAAACTTTCTATCATCATTGCCAGCAGCCTTCCAAGGGATTGTGTAGCCCAGTGATCTCTTGGGCGTTGCTGACAGGGGCATCAAGGCTAGTTTTACCTAATGCTTCTAGGTTTGTATCTATAGCCACGTTGTGAAGCCAGTTTGCTGACTGGCCTAAGCATAGCATAATAGGAGCTGATGCCTGTGGTAGGGTCTCCATGTCAGGTTAGGGTTAGGGCCCTGACAAAATGTAACCTGACTTTTCCCTTTTCTGTCTTCTGCCTTTCTTAACGGATCTTATCTCTGTCTTCTTCTCCCCATCAAGTCTTCTTTTCCACATTCCTCTTTTTCTGTGGTCTTCTTAAGATCATGAGAAGGCGTACAGTACTGTTGAGTGGGAATATTTAGCCATTATCTGGGCTGTGCTGAAGTTCGTTAGGTTGCTCTGGGGAGTCAGGTTTGTCCTGCAGATGGATCATTGTCCCCTGACATACCTGCGAACTTCAAACTTCAAGAACTCAAGATTTATGTGAAGGGTGTTGTCGTTGCAGGAGTTCTCATTTGAAGTCCAGCCAGTTCTTGGTTCAGCGAATGTTTTCATTGATCTCTCCTGCTCATGTGAGAATCAGCTGATCCCTTAGGAAGTGAGTTTCCTCCTTGTATGTACTGCAGTTTTCTGATGCTGTTTTGATGTGTGATTTGTGGGCTTTTTTTTGCTTTCTGCCGTTTGTTTACTTCTTCTTCTTCAAAAAACAATTTGGTCATTGTTTTTTTTGTTTGTTTTTTTTTTTGAGGAGAGGGAGTATTGTGACGGATCATTTTTGTCTGTTACCAAATTATGGGGACAGTTCTCAGGTGGCATAAGTTTACCTGTTGACCTGTTTACCCACGTTTTGTTGTTGAGTCAGGTGAACAAGGATTTTCTTGCAGTCTGTAGATTTGCCAGCCTGGAAACATTCCCACGATGTCAAAGAGAGACTCCCAGCTTAGTTTTGGTGGTAATCAGTTCCCCAGGTGTCGGTGAGGCCTGAGAGTCTGGCCGGCTGGAACTGCTTACCATCGGGTGTGGGGTGCAGCCAGTGCCCCAGTTGCTGTCTCCATCTTGCTGATGTGGAGAGGCTGACCACCAGGTCAGTAGTTTATGTGTATTGAAAGGGCCTCAGGATCCTCTGTCATGATGACGTGGAGAGGCTGACCACCAGGCCAGTAGTCCAACGTGATTTTCTTCTGTGTGTGGGGTGTGCCCTGGGACATCACTTGGGACTGTGTTCTTTGAGTGGCTCTGCTTGTTGTGTGAGTACCTGGTTGGTGCTATAGACTGTGACTTGGGCTTGGTGCAGCAAAGTGTGTGAACTGTGTTTGTTAGGACACTACTGATGGTGCCAGTGAGGTCTGCCAGCCAAAAAAATATTTGCTGTGACAGTTTTGTGAATATTGTGTCACTGAGAGTGATGGTTGAAGCTTCCTGTGTTTGTTGCATGCCCTTGCTGGTGTGAGCCTAAGCACAACATGGTAAGGAGTTGATGCCCCAGGTAGGGCCTCCCTTGTCAGTTAGGCTAAGGGTGAGGGCCCTGACTGATAGTAACCCGCCTTTCTCCTTTTCTTGTTTTCTGCCTTTCTTATTTGGCTTTTTTCTGTCTTTGTCTCCCCTTCAGGTCTTTCTTTTCTGCACTCTTTTTTCCTCTGTGATCTTCTTAAGATCCGCCTCGTTTGCCGTTCAGTGTGACCTGTGATGGAGGGGAATGAGATTCTGATGATTGAGAGGGCAAGTGCCCTCAACACATCACTTTGGCTCAGACCTCTCCTAGACAGGAGGTACACTCTGGCCCGGGTGTATCAATCGGCTCCCCCTGCATGGGACTGGGTCAAGACAGGCAGTTCTCCGGCTAGCCAAGGTAACCCCTGCAGTGCTCAGCTCTCTGACCCTGGGAGTTGAGCATGATCAGGGGGGATAGGGTTGGTAGGTTTCTGTTTGTCGTATATCTCTCCTGAAGCCTGGAAGGGGTCAAGACAATGACTTCTTGGCCCTGGCCTTGGACTCCATGGTGGGTGGGTAAGGGAGAGAGATGAAATTCACATGAAATTTCACACATTAAAAAATGGCTTCACCAAAAAATTCCCCCCTTCCCCCCCCCAAAAAAAAAAAAAAAAAAAAAAAAAGGAAAAGTCAATTTAATTTTAAGAAGGCTGTCGCAAGAATCTTATGCGGACTCAGATTCCGATACAAAAACAAGAAAGAGAAAGATATGAGGATTTTGATCCTCTGGGCTGATAATGGAAAGTATGGAGCAGGACAAACTAATTTCTGCACTAAGCCCGTTTGCAATACAGAAGAGCTTCCAAGGTATTGCAGGAGACCCACAGTCCATAAAACGACTTCAAAATGGTACCTTTCTTATCCAGTGCAAGAATAAGAAACAATCAGAGCAGCTGCTGAAAGCTACAAAGCTGGTAGACAGAGAGATCCGGGTGACTCCCCGTAAACAGCTGAATTCCTCTAAGGCAGAGATCAAGGCGGAACTTGCATCCAGGGTGTGACAGAGATGCATAGGGTGACAGTCCGTAAAGGTGCAGAAAGAGTGCCCACCAACACCCTCTTTCTGACATTCTGCAACCCTTTGTTACCTCCGGTCATTAAAGTAGGATACTTGAATGTCTGTGTCCAACTATATATTTCATCTCCGATGCGATGTTTCAAATGCCAGAATTTGGACATGTCAGACATTGCTGTTCTGGGGAGGAGGAGGTGTGCGGTATTTGTTGCAAGGCATCCCATGATGGGCCATGTAAAGATCCGGCTCATTGTGCAAACTGCGGTGGCAACCACCCCTCCTCTTCATGCAACTGCCCTGTTTGGATCCAGGAGTCCCAACATCGGAAAGTTAAAACAGAAAACAAAATCTTGTTTTTTGAAGCACGCAAACAGGTTGTTGGTAGTCAGACATCAAAAGTGTCTTCATATGCTTCGGCTATAAAGAAAGTTTCCACTCGTTCAGTCTGCTACCAGACTGATGAATTCATTTTCAGCAAAACATTGCCAGGTAAAGCGTCAAACTCTGGTGGAAGCAAAGCCACCACCTCCCAACCCAAAGTGGGTGCCCCTGGTGGAAGCAAAATATATCCACCACTCCTCAGACTGCACAGCCGTCTACTCTATCTACTGCTGGGGGCAGAATAAAAAGCCAGCCCTCCCGCCTTGAACTTCTGTGAGCAGTGCCCATGTGGGCAAGGGAGTTCATCTGAATGTGGAGATGGTGGAGATGAGAGAAAGAAACCACCATCATCTCCAAAGTCCAGGCCTTCTTCACCTGTGGGCAAGTCTGCCAGCAGGTCTGAAGACCAATACAGTCCAGTCCTACTTACTAACAAATTCGCTGCATTGGATGCAGATGATGACTCGGAGATGACCTGATTTCTCTCCTATTCGTCCTCTGCACCATGGACAGTAAAATAGCTCATAGGAATATCTGTGGCCTAAATTCAAACTTTGAGGAGTTGCAGCTTCTGTGTCGAACTAAAACCTTATGTCGTCGTGGCTCTTCAGGAAAACGACTGCAGGCGGAAATCTAAACAAATCTTGAATAAATGTCAGCGAACCGCCCAGAGAAACATGGACAAACGAGTCACAAGACAACACACAACGCGTTTCGACCTCATAGGTCTTCTTCAGGTGAAACAAAGACGAACAAAATAACGAAAATGCACTTAGCTTTGATTGCTTCAGATTGCTTCTGAGTTCAGCGCAAGGAAGAAGGCGTTGAATGAGAACGAGGCTGTCGGAAGGGAAATAATGTGTGTGAGTCAAAGTCGTAATGATGATAATAATATTACTGATAGGAATACTAATAATGGTCAAATATTTTAAAAATAGAAAAAAAAAAAAAAAAAAAAAGACAAGATCACTACCAATCTTGGTGTCAATAAGTATGGGTATGGGAGAAAGGAGAGTGGGTTAGAGGATTTCTTAAACAGCAGGGTTGCCATGGCAACAGTCTCAGAGGCGAAGGCAATGGTGATGTCAATACTAGTGGTGGTAGTATCAATACTAGCAATATTATTACTGAATGGTACTACTAACAACGATAGTGAAGGTTAAGGTAATAAAAGCATGATACAGATTTATATATTTAGAAAAAATACATTTTTATAATAATCAAATAAATAAATAAATGAAACATGAAAAAAAAAAAATTTAATAATAATAATAATGATAATAAATGCATAGATAAAAACTTGAAAAATAATGGTAATAGAATAAATAGATGAACATAAAAATAAATGAAAATAAATATAAATAAAAAAAAAATAACAATGTTAATATTTATGGTACTAAAGGTATTAATTCTGATAGTAAGGAGGAAAACAAACAAACAATCAAAAACAACGACAACAACCACCAAGGGGAGGAGAGAGAGGGGAGGACAGGAAGAACAGAAAGGAAACAGAAGATATAAGTTATGGGAAGGATGGAATCCAATAGGTATATTAATAATTACAGTAATAGTTTTTGTTAATAATTGTGATTGTAACTCTACAGTAGTAATTGTAGTGATGTTATAGGAGGCTAGAAAAGTGGTAAGCTAAAATGTTAGAAATATTTTAAAGAATAATGATTACATTAATGAAAAAGTAGTAAATATGACATTTGTAATATTAGTTAATACGGGCGCGCACG
>JADBJO010003430.1:242500-245157 GCA_016801955.1 Conus betulinus
TAGCCTCCTATAGCATCACTACAGTTACTGTAGAGTTACAATCACAATTATTAACAAAACTATTACTGTAATTATTAATATACCTAAACAAATCTTTAAAAAATGTCAGCGAACTGCCCAGAGAAACGCGGACAAACGAGTCACAAGACAACACACAACGCGTTTCGACCTCTTAGGTCTTCCTCAGGTGAAACAAAGACGGACAAAATAACGAAAATGCACTTAGCTTTGATCGCTTCAGATTGCTTCTGAGTTTAGTACAAGGAAGGCGTTGATTCAACGCCTTCCTTGCGCTGAACTCAGAAGCAATCTGAAGCGATCAAAGCTAAGTGCATTTTCGTTATTTTGTCCATCTTTGTTTCACCTGAGGAAGACCTAAGAGGTCGAAATGCATTGTGTGTTGTCTGACTCGTTTGTCCGCGTTTCTCTGGCGGTTCGCTGACATTTTTTAAAGATTTGTTTAGATTTCCGCCTGGAGTCGTTTCACTTTGCAACTAGATCTATATTAATATACCTATTGGATTTCATCCTTCCCATAACCTATCTTCTGTTTCCTTTCTGTTCTCCCTGTCCTCCCCTCTCTCTCCTCCCTTTGTGGTTGTTGTCGTTGTTTTTTGTTTGTTTGTTTGTTTTCCTCCTTACTATCAGAATTAATACCTTTAGTACCATAAATATTAACATTGTTATTTTTTTATTTATATTTATTTTCATTTATTTTTATGTTCATCTATTTATTCTATTACCATTATTTTTCAATTTTTTATTTATGCATTTATTATCATTATTATTATTATTATTAAATTTCTTTTTTTAATGTTTCATTTATTTTTATTGATTATTATAAAAATGTATTTTCTAAGTATAATTCTGTATCATGCTTTTATTACCTTAACCTTCACTATCGTTGTTAGTAGTACCATTTAGTAATAATATTGCTAGTATTGATACTACCACCACTAGTATTGACATCACCATCGCCTTCGCCTCTGAGACTGTTGCCACGGCAACCTGCTGTTTAAGAATCCTCTAACCCACTCTCCTTTCTCCCATACCCATACTTATTGACACCAAGATTGGTAGTAATCTTGTTTTTTTTAAAAAAAAAAAAAAAAAATATTTTGACCATTATTAGTATTCCTATCAGTAATATTATTATCATCATTACGACTTTGACTCACACATTATTTCCCTTCCGACAGCCTCGTTCTCATTCAACGCCTTCTTCCTTGCGCTGAACTCAGAAGCAATCTGAAGCGATAAAAGCTTAGTGCATTTTCGTTATTTTGTTATTTAAGATTTGTTAAAATTCAAAGCCAGAAGACCGTCACTCTTTCTGGCTTTAATATTCTTTCCAAACCTGCACAACCATCCACATTGGGAGTAACGGGCGGTGTTGCCCTTCTTATAAACAAAACTTTTGCTGTTTAGTCCTGTCGCTCTGACTACCTCCCTTCAGGCTGTAGCTGTGAGAGTCACTCTCCACAAAACTATTACAATTTGCTCACTATATCTGCCACCTTCTGTCCCGGTTTGTCATCAGGATCTTGTCATGTAGCTGCGAGAGTCACTCTCCACGAAACTGTTACAATTTGTTCACTATACCTTCTGTCCTGGTTTGTCGTCGGGATCTTGTCAGTCTGATCGGAGAACTTCCTCGACCTTTTTTGCTGTTGGGTGAGTTTAATGGACTCAATCCTCTCAGGGGTAGTGTCAGTTCGTCATCCAGAGGTCTGCTTCTTGAAGATGTCCTTTCAGACTTTGATTTGTGTTGTCTGAACAATGGATCTCCAACTTAGCTCCACTCACCCACAGGCTCACTTTCATGTTTAGATTTGTTGATATGTGACCCCTCGCTGGTCCTGGACTATGAGTGGTCTGTCCATGACGATCTGCATGGAAGAGATCGTTTTCCTGTTCTATTAAAACCCATACTAACTGAAACCACCTCTGTCTCACAACATCTTAACTCTCTTGACAAGCGCACGCCCGGTAGCGCCCAACCAGAAATCACACAGCCAAAAGGCTGAGCGCCTGCCAGCGCCCGGTAAAAACATATTGCGATAATAGGCACCGCCATGTTTCTCATAGAAAAGGAAGTCTCGCGAGAACGTGACTTCCTTCTTCCTGTAGCCATTTACTTCCGTTTGATAAAAAACGTGAGTCAATACGTGCCATGGTTCTCGAGTTATGAATTTTTTAAGTTTTGTGGTCGAAATGCTGTTTTTGACCATGGCTAACCTTGATTTCTGCCATTCTATAATGAGATTTAGTGATGAAGATACTATAGCATAAGACTTGGTGAAAGTGCTGGGTAATGAAGCTTAGAGTGACCTAGATTTCAACTGGGATGAGGTTCCAGGTATGATGAACAACGATTCGGAAGAAAGTTCTGAAGAAGAAGTTTTTTTTTTTTTCCTTAGTAAATGGCTCATGTGACATTCTACAAACTTATGATATAGCAACATGTATATTCGTAGGAATTAAAAAAAAAAAAAAATTTCATTTCATTATTTCCTTTCCTCTCTTTTAAATTAATATTTAAATTGAATAACCATGTTCAAATTACGGAGTTACTTATCTTGCCGATGTTTTTTTCGGCGTAACTAAGCTCAGGTAAGTGCATATTGAAGAGGGTTAATTATAAGCCTCAACTGCCC
>JADBJO010003431.1:0-32500 GCA_016801955.1 Conus betulinus
TTCGGGGCTTCTTTT
This sequence comes from Conus betulinus, assembly GCA_016801955.1. NCBI lineage: Eukaryota > Metazoa > Mollusca > Gastropoda > Neogastropoda > Conidae > Conus > Conus betulinus. Next base: position 16 of record JADBJO010003431.1, read on the forward strand.
GAGGAACTGTCGACATCACTTTGTGTTGAGTTGTTTGTTTAGTTTGAGAACACGTGGACGATGTCCACTGCTGTTTTGAGTTTGTTGCTAGACTTAGGCACTGCCTCCCCGTCACTGCTGTTATTGGTTTGTTGTAGTGGAGGGACTGTACCGTACTGTTGTTGTTGAGCGGTGGTAGTCTGAGGACCTCTGTCATTCACGTTGTTGTTGATTTTGTTGTGTAGTATGATGACGTCTCGACATCATGTGTTGTTGAGGTGTTTGTTAGACTGATGGCATTGTTTACTTTACGTGTTGTCGGCGTTGCTAGAGAGGAACGCCTCTACTGCTTGTGTTGTAGGGTTTGTAGCCGGCTGGATTATGTTTCTACCTCCACGGAGGAAGTCCCCTGAGTGGTTTGTAGACTGCACCCAGAGCGCTACTACACTCGCCGATTCTATTCCGCTCGCTGTCACGTTAGTTGTTTGTAGGGAGGGAATGTAATATCGAGTTTGTGACTGAAAGGACCGTTTATCTTCCCTGGCTGTATGTACGAGTTGTGGGACTGCTAAAAGGGACTGTCTCTTCCCTGGTGTGGGTGGAGTTTGTGGGAGGAGGAACTGGCCTACTTCACAGATGTTGTTGATTTTGTTTGTAGGCATTAGGAACTGTCTACTTCCCCTGCTGTTGTTGAGTTTGTTTATGAGCTGTATATTTCGGAGGGAACGTCTACATCACTGCTTGTGTTGAGTTGTGTTGAGGCTGAGGAACTGTCCACTTCATGGTGCTTTTGTTTGACTGCGGGACCGGTTACATTGCTGCTGTTGTTGAGTTTGATTGTAGGCGAGGAGGGACTGTCTACTTCCCTGCTGTTGTTGAGTTTGTTTGGTAGACTGAAAGGGACGGTCTATATCACTGATGTTGTGTGAGTTTGTTTGTAGGACTGAGGGACAGTCTACTTCAGTGATGTTGTGAGTTTGTTTGTAGACTGAGGGACTGTTACATCACTGCTGTTGTTGAGTTGTTTGTAGGTGAGGATGAAAACTGTCTACTCCCTGCTGTTTTTGAGTTTTGTTTGTAGGCTGAGGAACTGTCTACTTCCCCTGCTGTTGTGAGTTTTTTTGTAGGGCTCAGGGACTGTCTACAAACACTGTTGTTGTTGAGTTTGTTTGTAGGCTGATGGACAGTCTACTTCACTGTGTGTTGAGTTTGTTTGTAGGTCTACATCACTGTTGTTGTTGAGTTTTTTTTGTAGGCTGAAGGACTGTCTACCTCCACTGTTGTTGTTGACTTTTGTTTGTAGGCTGAGGGACTGTCCACTTCTCTGCTGTTGTTTGAGTTTGTTTGTAGACTGATGAACTGTCTACTTCTCTGCTGTTGTGAGTTTTCTGTAGACTGAGGGACTGTCTGCATCACAGCTGTTGTGAATTTGTTTGTATCTGAGGGAGTGTCTACTTCCCTGATGTTGTTGAGTTTGTTTTTGCAGGCTGAGAGACTGTCTACTTGACTGTTGTGTTGTTGAGTTTGTTTGTAGACTGAGGGACTGTCTACTTGTCTGCTGTTGATGAGTTTTGTGTAGGACTGAGGGACTGTCTACTTCACTGCTGTTGTCGAGTTTGTAGGCTGAAGAACTGTCTACTTCCTGCTGTTGTTGAATTTATTTGTAGGTTGAGGAACTGTCTACTTCCCTGCTGTTGTGGATTTTGTTTGTCGTCTGACGGACTGTCTACTTCCCTGCTGTTGTTTAGTTTGTTTGTAGACTGAGGATCATTCTACTACACTGCTGTTGTTGAGTTTGTAGGCTAAGGGACTGTCTACTTCCCTGCTGTTGTTGAGTTTGTAGACTGACGGACTGTCTACTTCCCTGCTGCTGTTGAGCTTGTAGACTGAGGGACTGTGTACTTCCTGCTGTTGTTGTGTTTGTAGACTGAGGGACTGTCTACTTCCCTGCTGTTTTTGAGTTTGTTTGTAGCTGAAGGACTGTCTAGTTCCCGTTGTTGTTGAGTTTGTTTGTATCTGAGGGACTGTCTACTTCACTGTTGTTGTTGAATTTGTTCTAGGTGAGGGACTGTCTACTTCATTGTTGTTGTTGAGTTTGTTTGTAGACTGAGGGAGGGAGTGTCTACTTCCTGCTGTTGTTGAGTTTGTTTGGAGGCTGAGGGACTGTGTACTTCACTGGTGTTGTTGAGTTTGTTTGTAGGCTGAGGAAACTGTCTACTTCCCTGCTTTGTTGAGTGAGTTTGTATGCTGAGGGACTGCCTGCATCTTCTGCTGTTGTTGAGATTGCTTGTAGGCTGAGGGACTGTCTACTTCTCTGTGTTGTTTGTTTGTTTGCTGAGGGACTGTTTACATCTCTCCTGTTGTTGAGTTTGTTTGAAGGCTGAGGGACTGTTTACTTCACTGCTGTTGTTTTGTTGTGTTTGTAGGCTGAAGGACCGTCTACTTTCCTGCTGCCGTTGAGTTTGTTTGTAGGCTGAGGGACTGTCTACTTCCCTGCTATATTGTTGAGTTTGTTTGTAGGTGAGGGACTGTCTATTTCCCTGCTGTTGTTGAGTTCGTAGGCTGAGGGGACTGTCTTGATCTCTGCTGTTGTTGACTTTGTAGGCTGAGGGACTGTCTACCTCCCTGCTGGGGTTGAGCGTTTGTTGTTGGCTGAGGGACTGTTTACATCTCTCCTGTTCTTGTGTTTTGATTGTAGGCTGAGGGACTGTCTACTTCCCTGCTGTTGTTGAGTTTGTTTGTAGGCTGAGGGACTGTCTAGAACACTGTTGTTGTTGAGTTTGTTTGTAGACTGAATGGACTGTCTACTTCCGTGCTGTGTTGAGTTGTTTGTAGGCTGAGGGGGCTGTTTACATCTCTCCTGTTGTTGAGTTTGTTTGTAGGCTGATGGACTGTCTACTTTCCTGCTGTTGAGTTTGTTTGTAGGCTGAGGAACTGTCTACTTCCCTGCTGGTGTTGAGTTTTTTTTTATAGACTGACGGACTGTCCACATCTGCTGTTGTTGAGTTTGTTTTTTAGCTGAGGGTCTGTCTACGTCCCTGCTGTTGTTGAGTTGCTTTCGGCTGAGGAACTGTCTACATCACTCTTGTTGTTGAGTTTGTTTGTAGTTTGAGAAATTGTCTACTTCCCTGCTGTTGTTGAGTTTGTTTGTAGACTGAGGCACTGTCTACGTCACTGCTGTTCTTGAGTTGTTTGTAGGCTGAGGGGACTGTCTACGTTACTGTTGTTGTTGAGCTTGTTTGTAGTCTGAGGGACTGTCTACTTCCCTGTTGTTGTTGAGTTTGTTTGTAGACTGACTGACTGTCTACATCACTGCTGTTGTTGAGTTTGTTTGTAGACTGAGGGATTGTTTACTTTCCTGCTGTTGTCGAGTTTCTAGATTGAGGAACTCTCTACTTCCTTGCTGTTGTAGAGTTTGTAGGCGGAGGATCTGTCTACCTCACTGATGTTGTTGAGTTTGTTTGTAGACTGAGGGACTGTCTACTTCCCTGCTGTAGTTTAGTTTGTTGTAGGCTGAGGGACTGTCTACTTCCTGCTGTTGTGGGGTTGAGTTTGTTTGTAGGCAGAGGGGACTGTCTACTTCCCTGCTGTGTCGAGTTTGTGGACTGAAGGACCGTGTTACTTCCTGCTGTTGTCGAGTTTTTGTGGACTGAAGGACTGTCTACTTCCCTGGTGTGGTGGGAGTTTGTGGTAGGAGAGGAACTGTCTACTTCACAGATGTTGTTGATTTTGTTTGTAGGCTTAGGAACTGTCTACTTCCTGCTGTTGTTGAGTTTGTTTATAGTCTGAGGGACTGTCTACATCACTGCTGTTGTGAGTTTGTTTGTAGGCTGAGGAACTGTCCACTTCACTGCTTTTGTGAGACTGAGGGACTGTTTACATTGCTGCTGTTGTTGAGTTTGATTGTAGGCGAAGGGACTGTCTACTTCCCTGCTGTTGTTGAGTTTGTTGTAGACTGAAGGACTGTCTATATTCACTGATGTTGTTGAGTTTGTTGTAGGCTGAGGGACAGTCTACTTCAGTGATGTTGTTGAGTTTGTTTGTAGACTGATGGACTGTCTACATCACTGCTGTTGTTGAGTTTGTTTGTAGACTGAGGGACTGTCTACTTCCCTGCTGTTGTTGAGCTTTGTTTGTAGACTGAGGGACTGTCTACCTTCCCTGCTGTTGTTGAGTTTGTTTGTAGTCTGAGGGACTGTCTACTTCCCTGCTGATATTGAGTTTGTTTGTAGACTGAAGGACTGTCTATTTTCCTCCTGTTGTTGAGTTTGTAGGCGGAGGGACTGTCTGCTTCCCTGCTGTTGTTGAGTTTGTTTGTAGGCTGAGAGACTGTGTACTTCCCTGCCGTTGTTGAGTTTGTTTGTAGCCTGAAGGTCTCACTACATCTCTGCTGTTGTTAAGTTTGTAGGCTGAGGGACTGTCTACTTGTCTGCTGTTGTTGAGTTTTGTTTGTAGGCTGGGGAACGGTCTACATCTCTGCTGTTGTTGAGTAGGCTGGGGAACGGTCTACATCTCTGCTTTTGTTGAGTTTGTTTGCTGGCTGAGGGACTGTCTACTACCCTGTTGTTGTTGAGTTAGTTTAGGCTGAGGGGTTGTTACGTCACTGTTGTCGTTGAGTTTGTTTGTAGACTGAGGGACTGTCTAGATCACATGCTATTGTTGAGTTTGTTTGTAGGCTGAGGGACTGTCTAGTTCCCTGCTGTTGATGAGTTTATTTGTAGATTGAGGGAAATTCTACTACACTGCTGTTGTTGAGTTTGTTTGTAGGCTGAGGGACTGTCTACTTCCCTGCTGTTGTTGAGTTTGTAGACTGAGGGACTGTCTTATTCCCTGCTGTGTCGAGTTTGTAGACTTAGGGACTGTCTACTTGTCTGCTGTTGTTGAGTTTGTAGAATGAGGGACTGTCTACTTCCCTGCTGTTGATGAGTTTGTTTCTTGACTGAGGGACTGTCTACTTCACTGTTGTTATTGAGTTTATTTGTAGACTGAGGAACTGTCTACTTCCCCGGTGTTCTTGAGTTTGTAGGCAGAGGGACTGTCTACTTCCCTGCTGCTGTTGAGTTTGTTTGTAGGCTGAGGGACTGTCTACTTCCCTGCTGTTGTTGAGTTTGTTTGTTGGCTGAGGGACTGCCTACTTCCCTGCTGTTGTTTACTTTGTTTGTATGCTGAGGGACTGTCTACATCACAGTTGTTGTTGACTTTGTTTGTGGACTGAAGGACTGTGTACATCACTGCTGTTGTTGAGTTTGTTTGTAGACTGAGGGACTGTGTACATCACTGCTGTCGTTGAGTTTGTTTGTAGACTGAGGGACTGTGTACATCACTGCTGTTGTTAAGTTTGTTTGTAGACTGAGGGACTGTCTACATCCCTGCTGTTATTGAGTTTGTAGACTGAGGGACTGTCTACCTCCCTGCTTTTGTTGAGTTTGTAAACTGAGGGACTGTCTACTTCACTGCTGTTGTTGAGTTTGTTTGTAGGCAGAGGGACTGTCTACTTACCTGCTGTTATTGAGTTTGTAGACTGAGGGACTGTCTACTTCCCTGCTGTTGTTGAGTTTGTTTGTAAACTGAAGGACTGTCTACTTCAGAGCTGCTTTTGAGTTTGTTTGTAGACTGAGGAACTGTCTACCTCAGTGCTGTTGTTGAGTTTGTTAACAAAGGGACTTTCTACTTCCCTGCTGTTGCGGAGTTTGTAGACTGAGGGAGTATCTACTTCCCTGCTGTTGTTGAGTTTGTTTGTAGACTGAGGGATTGTCTACTTCACTGTTGTTGTTGGGTTTGTTTGTAGGCTGAGGGTATATGTCTACTTCACTGTTGTTGTCGAGTTTGTTTGTAGACTGAGGCACTGTCCAGATCACTGCTGTTGTTGAGTTGTTTGTAGGCTGAGGGACTGTTACTTCCCTGCTGTTGTTGACTTTGTTTGTAGGCTGAGGGACTGTCTACATCACAGTTGTTGTTGACTTTGTTTTTGGACTGAGGGACTGTGTATATCACTGCTGTTGTTGAGTTTGTTTGTAGACTGAGGGACTGTCTACATCACTGCTGTTGTTGAGTTTGTTTGTAGACTGAGGGACTGTCTACTTCCTGCTGTTGTGGAGTTTGTAGACTGAGGGAGTATCTACTTCCCTGCTTTTGTTGAGTTTGTAGACTGAGGGACTGTCTACATCACTGTTGTTGTTGAGCTTGTTTGTAGGCTGAGGGACTCTCTACTTCACTGTTGTTGTTGAGTTTGTTTGTAGACTGAGAGACAGTTTAGATCACTGCTGTTGTTGAGTTGTTTGTAGGCTGAGGGACTGTCTACTTCCCTGCTGTTGTTGAGTTTGTTTGTAGACTGAGGGGAATTGTACTACACTCCTGTTGTTGAGTTTGTTTGTAGACTTGTAGGCTGAGGAACTATCTATTTCCCTGCTGTTGTTGAGTTTGTAGCCTGAGGCACAGTCTGCTTCCTGCTGTTGTCTAGTTTGTAGACTTAGGGATTGTCTACTTCCCCGCTGTTGTTGAGTTTGTAGACTGAGGGACTGTCTACTTCCCTGCTGTTGTTGAGTGTCTTTTTTAGACTGAGGGACTGTCTACTTCACTGTTGTTGTTGAGTTTATTTGTAGACTGAGGGACTGTCTTTCCCTGGTGTTCTTGAGTTTGTAGGCAGAGGGACTGTCTACTTTCCTGCTGTTGTTGAGTTTGTTTGTAGGCAGAGGGGACTGTCTACTTCCCTGCTGTTGTTGAGTTTGTTTGTAGGCTGAGGGACTGTCTACGTCCCTGCTGTTGTTGCGTTTGTTTGTAGGCTGAGGGACTGTCTACATCCCTGCTGTTGTTGAGTTTGTTTGTAGGCTGAGGGACTGTCTACATCACAGTTGTTGTTGAGTTTGCGTTTGGCTGAGGGACTGTGTACATCACTGCTGTTGTTGAGTTAGTTTGTGCGCTGAGGGACTGTGTACATCACTGCTGTTGTTGAGCTTCTTTGTAGACTGAGGGACTGTCTACCTCCCTGCTGTTATTGAGATTCTAGACTGAGGGACTGTCTACTTCCGTGCTGTTGTTGAGTTTGTTTGTAGACTGAGGGACTGTCTATTTCGCTGCTGTTGTTGAGTTTGTTTGTAGACTGAGGAACTGTCCAGATCACTGCTGTTGTTGAGTCTGTTTGTAGGCTGAGGGGGACTGTGTACTTCACTGCTGTTGTTGAGTTGTGTTTGTAAACTGAGGGACTGTCTACTTCCCTGCTGTTGTTGAGTTTGCTTGTAGGCTGAGGGACTGTCTACATCACTGCAGTTGTTGAGTTTGTTGGCAGATGGACTGTCTACTTCCCTGCTGTTGTTAAGCTTGTAGACTGAGGGACTATCTACTTCCCTGCTGTTGTTGAGTTTGTTTGTAGACTGAGGGACTGTCTACTTCATTGTTATTGTTGAGTTTGTTTGCAGGGTGAGGGGACTCTCTACTTCACTGTTGTTGTTGACTTTGTAGACTGCTTAGATCACTGCTGTTTTTGAGTTGTGTTTGTAGGCTGAGGCACTGTCTGCTTCCTTGCTGTTGTCGAGTTTGTAGACTGAGGGACTGTCTATTCCCCTGCTGTTGTTGGGTTTGTAGACTGAGGGACTGTCTACTTCGCTGCTGTTGAGTTTTTTTTTAATGTAAACTGAGGGACTGTCTACTTCACTGTTGTTGTTGAGTTTATTTGGAGACTGAGGGACTATTACTTCCCTGGTGTGTTGAGTTTGTTTGTAGGCAGAGGGACTGTCTACTTCCCTGCTGTTGTTGAGTTGGTTTGTTGGCTGAGGGACTGCCTACTTCCCTGCTGTTGTTGACTTTGTTTGTAGGCTGAGGGACAGTCTACATCACAGTTGTTGTTGACTTTGTGGACTGAGGGACTGTGTACATCACTGCTGTTGTTGAATTTGTGCACTGAAGGACTGTCTACATCACTGTTGTTGTTGAGCTTCTTTGTAGACTGAGGGACTGTCTACTTCCCTGCTGTTATTGAGGTTGTAGACTGAGGGACTGTCTACTTCGCTGCTGTTGTTGAGTTTGTTTGTAGACTGAGGGACTGTCTACTTCATTGTTGTTGTTGAGTTTGTTTGCAGGGTGAGGGACTCTCTACTTCACTGTTGTTGTTGACTTTGTTTGTAGACTGCAGGACTGTCTACATCACTGCTGTTGTTGAGTTTGTTTGTAGTCTGAGGGACTGTCTACTTCCCTGCTGTTGTTGAGTTTGTAGACTGAGGCACTGTCTATTCCCCTGCTGTTGTTGAGTTTGTAGACTGAGGGACTGTCTATTCCCCTGCTGTTGTTGGGTTTATAGACTGAGGGACTGTCTACTTCGCTGCTGTTGATTTTTTTTTTTTTTTTGTAAACTGAGGGACTGTCTACTTCCCTTGTGTTCTTGAGTTTGTAGGCCGAGGGACTGTCTACTTCCCTGCTGTTGTAGAGTTTCTTTGTTTGCTGAGGGACTGCCTACTTCCTTGCTGTTGTTGACTTTGTAGGCTGTGGGACTGTCTACATCACAGTTGTTGTTGACTTTGTTTGTAGACTGAGGGACTGTGTACATCACTGCTGTTGTTGAGTTTGTTTGTGCACTGAGGGATTGTCTACATCACTGCTGTTGTTGAGTTTGTTTGTAGACTGAGGGACTGTCTACTTCCCTGCTGTTGTTGAGTTTGTTTGTGGACTGATAGACTGTCTACTTCAGTGCTGTTGTTGAGTTTGCTTGTAGACTGAGGTACTGTCTACATCACTGCTGTTGTTGAGTTTGTTTGTAGACTGAGGGACTGTCTACTTCCCTGCTGTTATTGAGTTTGTAGACTGAGGGACAATCTACTTCACTGCTGTTGTTGAGTTTGTAGCCTGAGGGACTGTCTACTTCCCTGCTGTTGTTGAGTTTGTTTGTAGGCTGAGGGACTGTCTACATCACTGCTTTTGTTGAGTTTGTTGGCAGAGGGACTGTCTACTTCCCTGCTGTTGTGGAGTTTGTAGACTGAGGGAGTATCTACTTACCTGCTGTTGTTGAGTTTGTTTGTAGAGTGAGGGCCCTTCTACTTCACTGTTGTTGTTGAGTTTGTTTGTGGACTGAGGGACTGTGTACATCACTGCTGTTGTTGAGTTTGTATGTAGACTGAGGGACTGTCTATTTCCCTGCTGTTATTGAGTTTGTAGACTGAGGGACTGTCTACTTCCCTGCTGTTGTTGGGTTTGTTTGTAGACTGAGGGACTGTCTACTTCACAGTTGTTGTTGACTTTGTTTGTGCACTGAGTGTCTGTCTACATCACTGCTGTTGTTGAGTTTGTTTGTAGACTGAGGGACTGTCTACTTCTCTGCTGTTTTTCAGTTTGTAGACTCAGGGACTGTCTACTTCCCTGCTGTTGTTGTGTTTGTTTGTAGACTGAGGAAATGTCGACATCACTGCTTTTGTTGAGTTTGTTTGTAGGCTAAGGGACTGTCTATTCCCTGCTGTTATTGAGTTTGTAGACTGAGGGACTGTCTACTTCCCTGGTGTTGTTGAGTTTGTTTGTAGGCAGAGGGACTGTCTACTTCCCTGCTTTTGTTGAGTTCGTAGAGACTGAGGGACTGTGTACTTCACTGCTGTTGTTGAGTTTGTTTGTAGACTGAGGGACTGTCTACATCACTGTTGTTGTTGAGTTTGTTTGTAGGCTGAGGGACTCTCTACTCACTGCTGTTGTTGAGTTTGTTGTAGACTGAGGGACTGTGTACTTCACTGCTGTTGTTGAGTTTGTTTGTAAACTGAGGGACTGTCTACTTCCCTGCTGTTTTTATTTTTTTATTTACTTTACTTTGTAGGCTGAGAGACTGTCTACTTCCCTGCTGCTGTTGTTGAGTTCGTTTGTAGGCTGAGGAACAGTCTGTTCCCCTGCTGTTGCTGAGTTAGTTTGTAGGCTGAGGGACTGTCTACTTCCCTGCTGTTGTTGAGTTTGTTTGTAGACTGAGGGACTATCTACTTCACTGTTTGAAGGCTGAGGGACTGTCTACATCCCTACTGTTGTTGAGTTTGTTTGTAGGCTGAGGGACAGTCTACTTCCTGCTGTTGTTGTTGAGTTTGTTTGTAGACTGAGGGACTTCCCTGCTTTTGTTGAGTTTGTTTGTAGACTGAGGGACTGTCTACATCACTGTGTTGTTGAGTTGTTTGTAGGCTGAGGGACTCTCTACTTCACTGTTGTTGTTGAGTTTGTTTGTAGACTGAGAGACAGTCTAGATCACTGCTCTTGTTGAGTTTGTTTGTAGGGTGAGGGACTGTCTACTTCCCTGCTGTTGTTGAGTTTGTTTGTAGACTGAGGGGAATTCTACTACACTCCTGTTGTTGAGTTTTGCTTGTAGGCTGAGGAGCTATTTCCCTGCTGTTGTTGAGTTTGTAGACTGAGGCACTGTCTGCTTCCTGCTGTTGTTGAGTTTGTAGACTGAGGCACGGTCTGCTTCCCTGCTGTTGAGTTTGTAGACTGAGGCACTGTCTGCTTCCCTGCTGTTGTTGAGTTTGTAGGTTGAGGGACTGTCTACTTCCCTGCTGTTGTTGAGTTTGTTTGTAGGCAGAGGGACTGTCTACTTCCCTGCTGTTGTTGAGTTTGTAGACTAAGGCACTGTCTGCTTCCCTGCTGTTGTCTAGTTTGTAGACTTCGGGACTGTCTACTTCCCTGCTGTTGTTGAGTTTGTAGACTGAGGGACTGTCTACTTCCCTGCTGTTGTTGAGTGTGTTTTTTTTAAGACTGAGGGACTGTCTACTTCACTGTTGTTGTTGAGTTTATTTGTAGACTGAGGGACTGTCTATTTCCCTGGTGTTCTTGAGTTTAGTTTGTAGGCAGAGGGACTGTCTACTTCCCTGCTGTTGTTGAGTTTGTTTGTAGGCTGAGGGACTGTCTATTCCCTGCTGTTGTTGTGTTTGTAGGCTGAGGGACTGTCTACATCCCTGTTGTTGTTGACTTTGTTTGTAGGCTGAGTGACTGTCTACATCACAGTTGTTGTTGACTTTGTGGACTGTGGGACTGTGTACATCACTGCTGTTGTTGAGTTTTGTAGACTGTGGGACTGTCTACTTCCCTGCTGTTATTGAGTTTGTAGACTGTGGGACTGTCTACTTCCCTGCTGTTGTTGAGTTTGTTTGTAGACTGAGGGACTGTCTACTTCCCTGCTGTTGTTGAGTTTGTTTGTAGACTGAGGAACTGTCCAGATCACTGCTGTTGTTGAGTCTGTTTGTAGGCTGAGGGACTGTCTACATCACAGTTGTTGTTGACTTTGTTTGTAGGCTGAGTGACTGTCTACATCACAGTTGTTGTTGACTTTGTGGACTGTGGGACTGTGTACATCACTGCTGTTGTTGAGTTTGTAGACTGTGGGGACTGTCTACTTCCCTGCTGTTATTGAGTTTGTAGACTGAGGGACTGTGTACTTCACTGCTGTTGTTGAGTTTGTTTGTAGACTGAGGCACTGTCTACTTCCCTGCTGTTGTTGTGAGTTTGCTTGTAGGCTGAGGGAGTGTCTACATCACTGCAGTTGTTGAGTTTGTTGGCAGAGGGACTGTCTACTTCCCTGCGGTTGTTAAGCTTGTAAACTGTGGGGACTATCTATTTCCCTGCTGTTGTTGAGTTTGTTTGTAGACTGAGGGACTGTCTACTTCATTGTTGTTGTTGAGTTTGTTTGCAGGGTGAGGGACTCTCTACGTCACTGTTGTTGTTGACTTTGTTTGAGACTGTCTAGATCACTGCTGTTTTGAGTTTGTTTGTAGGCTGATTGACTGTCTACTTCCCTGCTGTTGTTGAGTTTGTAGACTGAGGAAAATTCTACTACACTGCCGTTGTTGAGTTATTTGTAGGCTGAGGGGCTGTCTACTTCCCTGCTGTTGTTGAGTTTGTAGGCTGAGGGACTGTCTACTTCCCTGCTGTTGTCGAGTTTGTAGACTGAGGGACTGTCTATTCCCCTGCTGTTGTTGGGTTTGTAGACTGAGGGAATGTCTACTTCGCTGCTGTTGAGTTTTTTAAAAATGTAAACTGAGGGACTGTCTACTTCACTGTTGTTGTTGAGTTTATTTGGAGACTGAGGGACTGTCTACTTCCCTGGTGTTCTTGACTTTTTAGGCAGAGGGATTGTCTACTTCCCTGCTGTTGTTGAGTTTGTTTGTAGGCAGAGGGACTGTCTACTTCCCTGCTGTTGTTGAGCTTGTTTGTTGGCTGAGGGACTGCCTACTTCCCTGCTGTACTGACTTGTTTGTAGGCTGAGGGGACATCACAGTTGTTGTAGACTGTGGGGGACTGAGGGATTGTACATCACTGTTGTTGTTGATTTGTTTGTGGACTGAGGGATTGTGTACATCACTGCTGTTGTTGAATTGTTTGTAGACTGAGGGACTGTCTACATCACTGCTGTTGTTGAGCTTCTTTGTAGACTGAGGGACTGTCTACTTCCCTGCTGTTGTTGAATTTTGTTGTGAGGGGACTATTACTTCCCTGCTGTTGTTGAGTTTGTTGTAGACTGAGGGACTGTCTACTTTTGTTGTTGTTGAGTTTGTTTGCAGGGGTGAGGGACTCTCTACTTCACTGTTGTTGTTGACTTTGTAGACTGCGGGACTGTCTACATCACTGCTGTTGCTGAGTTTGTTTGTAGGCTGAGGGACTATCTACTTCCCTGCTGTTTGTTGAGTTTGTAGACTGAGGCACTGTCTGTTTCCCTGCTGTCAAGTTTGTCAAGTGTAGAATGAGGGACTGTCTATTCCCCTGCTGTTGTTGGGTTTGTAGACTGAGGGACTGTCTACTTCGCTGCTGTTGAGTTTATTTGGAGACTGAGGGACTGTCTACTTCCCTTGTGTTCTTGAGTTTGTAGGCAGAGGGACTGTCTACTTCCCTGCTGTTGTTGAGTTTGTTTGTAGGCTGAGGGACTGTCTACTTCCCTGTTGTTGTTGAGTTTGTTTGTAGGCAGAGGGACTGTCTGCTTCCCTGCTGTTGTTGAGTTTGTTTGCTGAGGGAGTGCCTACTTCCTTGCTGTTGTTGACTTTGTTTGTAGGCTGAGGGACTTTCTACATCACAGTTGTTGTTGACTTTGTTTGTAGACTGAGGGACTGTGTACATCACTGCTGTTGTTGAGTTTGTTTGTGCACTGAGGGACTGTCTACATCACTGCTGTTGTTGAGTTTGTTTGTAGACTGATGGACTGTCTACTTCCCTGCTGTTGTTGAGTTTGTTTGTAGACTGAGAGACTGTCTACTTCCCTGCTGTTATTGAGTTTGTAGACTGAGGGGACAATCTACTTCACTGCTGTTGTTGAGTTTGTAGCCTGAGGGACTGTCTACTCCCTGCTGTTGTTGAGTTTGTTTGTAGGCTGAGGGACTGTCTACATCACTGCTGTTATTGAGTTTGTTGGCAGAGGGACTGTCTATTCCCTGCTGTTGTGGAGTTTGTAGACTGAGGGAGTATCTACTTCCCTGCTGTTGTTGAGTTTGTTTGTAGAGGGCCCTTCTACTTCACTGTTGTTGTTGAGTTTGTAGGCTGAGGGACTCTCTACTTCACTGTTGTTGTTGAGTTTGTGGACTGAAGGTCTGTGTACATCACTGCTGTTGTTGAGTTTGTTTGTGGACTGAGGGATTGTGTACATCACTGCTGTTGTTGAGTTTGTTTGTAGACTGAGGGACTGTCTACTTCCTGCTGTTGTTGAGTTTGTTTGTAGGCTGAGGAAATGTCTACATCACTGCTTTTGTTGAGTTTGTTTGTAGACTGAGGGCCTGTCTACTTCCCTGCTGTTATTGAGTTTGTAGGCAGAGGGACTGTCTACTTCCCTGCTTTTATTGAGTTTGCAGACTGAGGGACTGTGTACTTCACTGCTGTTGTTGAGTTTGTTTGTAGACTGAGGGACTGTGTACTTCACTGCTGTTGTTGAGTTTGTTTGTAGGCTGAGGGACCGTCTACTCCACTGCTATTGTTGAGTTTGTTTGTAGGCTGAGGGACAGTCTACTTCCCTGCTGCTGTTGTTGAGTTTGTTTGTAGGCTGAGGGACTTTCTACTTCCCTGCTGGTGTTGAGTTTGTTTGTAGGCTAAGGGACTGTCTACTCCACTGCTATTGTTGCGTTTGTTTGTAGGTTGAGGGACTGTCTACATCCCTGCTGTTGTTGAGTCTGTAGGCTGAGGGACTTTCTACATCCCTGCTGTTGTTGAGTTGTTTGTAGACTGAAGGACTGTCTACATCCCTGCTGTGTTGAGTTTGTTTGTAGACTGAGGGACTGTCTGCTTCACTGTTGTTGTAGACTTTGGACACACACACACACACACACACACACACACACACACACACACACACACACACACACACACACACACAGACACACACACATACATGCACACGCACATACAGAGAGAGAGAGAGAGAGAGAGAGAGAGAGAGCAAACAGAACAGGTGCTAAAACGCAACCCTACATGACGCAAAGCACAAAACAATTGTCTTGTGACAACAATTTTTATTGATTTGCTAAATCGCCAATACGAGATCAAACTGCTCATTTACATTACAAAAAAAATAATAAAAAAGACAAGATTAGCAATCACCAATACCAATTAATCGCCTAAAAAACACCTGACCAACAAAGCCTTCAAACGAATATTACTTATTCACTTGTATGAATTTGCGTGACGCCTGAGACGTCACGGGAAGCACACATGACATCATCACCAATTCATCCGAGGATTCGAAACAAAAACAAACAAACAAAAAAACAATTGACGTCAGTCAGTGACAGTGCAGAACCATCACATTGAGAGGTGCAAAGCCATCATTTTGAAGAATGCAAGCTGTGCACTGTGCACGCCTTCTTTGGGGGGGGGGGGGGGGGGGGGGGGGGGGGGGGGGGGGGAGAGATAAGATAACAGCAACAACAAAGACCTACAATTGTTGAAACTAGCCTTGGCATTCATAATGGCATTAATGACTGGGTCAATCCGATTCCGCTTGCAGTTGATTTCATATGTGTGTGTGTGTGTGTGTGTGTGTTAGTTAGTGTTTGCGCACGCGCGCGTGTGTGTGGTGTTTGTTGTTATCTTATCGTTAGATGTATGAGAGACCCATGGTTAGTGATTCCAGTCAGTCACTGAGAAAGAAACTGAGAGTTGAAGATTTTGGGAAATATTTGCTTTTTGTTTTCATTCACAGAATGGCTGTGTTGTTTTGTTACATGATTGTGACTCTCTCCCTCTCTCTGTGTGTGTGTGTGTGTGTGTGTCGCTTTGCTCCGCTCTTTTCTTGTGCGGCCTTCCGGCCACAACACACTCACAACAAGAAGGCACTCGGTAGCGTTCAAAGGCTTTTTTTTTTTTTTTTTTTTAAACAATGGCAACAGACAAACGATAACAGTTTGTAAATCAAATCCATCATCTCATTATGACACCCCCCCCCCATCCTCCTCCCCCTCCCACACTCAACCCCCCCCCCCCCCGCCCCCGCCCCATGAACGACGCAACACAATCTTAAGTCGGGACACACGCACGCACCCACCCACACCCACACCCATTAAAGCCACGTCAGCCTACTGTGTGTTCAAATAGCCATGCGACAAGTATCGGCTGGTTTCACGTGCGCCAAACACTGCAGGCCTACGGCAAGTACCTTGTTCGTTACTGACGGAAAGCAACATGCACCGTCATAAAAATGCCTCCTGTCTTAAAAAACGAATAATGAACGAAAACAAAACAAGTTAAAAGAAAAATTCATCGAAAATTGTCGGCGCGATTGATAAGGAGGGGGCGAGGACGGAAGGGGGGTATAGGTGGATGATTTATAAGTGATGGAAATCGGGGCGGGGTGGAAGGGAAGACACACAGGATGAAGGACTTAGCCCCCTCCCCCTTCCCCCACTCTCCTCCCCATCACCCTCGTAGCTATACGACATCTGACATGCTTGACTTTTGGATCTTTTCTCGAAGGGGGGAGGGGGGGGGGGGGGGGGGCGTGGCGGACGGGAGGGGCTGGGGGTTTGAGGAGGGAAGGGAAAGGAGAGGGGGGGGTAGAGGCAACCAAACCAAACCAAACCAAGGCAACAACAACAACAAAACACTGTGGACCATAACATGATTATTTGGCATCAACATGCGAGACACGCAGCATTAGAACATGAGCACCCAAACACAGATACAGTCGCCAAAAAAAAGGACATACCCCCCCCCCCCCCCCCCCCTCCACCAATGATCAGGACAGCACTGAATGGTGGATACTGATCGATCAATGTCGAGAACTGAGACAATAATGAAAAAAAAAAAAAAAAAAAAAAAAAAAAAAAAATATATATATATATATATCATCATACCACTAATATGCCTGGTAAAATTTTTAAAGCGCTCAACCCCTGGGGGGCAACATCTGTTAAAAACAAAGTTTTGAAAGGAACTCTAAAACTCTACAAATTTGCTTCGAGCACACAGCTCTCTTCAGGATGATTTTTGGGTCGCCTACCGCCGACGTTATATAGCTTGTAGGACCCACTGTCACTGTTTGCACGTGCGGGTTGGCTGCACGTGTTTTTTTTTTTGGGTTTCAGGTTGTTATTCTGGGTGCGTTTGCTGACGATTTCCATTTGTGCCTGTAGTTGTTTGCTATTTCTACTTTACTATTTAGAGTTGCTAAGTGCGGTTTACATAGTATTAACCATTTTTCTGTTGAAGATAGATTGCATCTTTTGAAATATTATTGTACGGTGATCCCTTTTTATGATTTTCCAAGATATAGTTTATTTTTTTTTATCTTGAAGTCTCCAAATGTATTAACTCAGGTATGTTTTGGTTTTCGTATTTTTCTTTATTGAATGACTTTATGGTTTGCATGTATAGTTTTCAAGTTGTTTTCAGTAATCCCTATATATGTTTTTTTTTTTCCATTTTCTGATGTCGCAGTGGCTTGGTATACAATGTTATTATAGAGGCATTTGTTGCTTAAGGGACACTGTTCTTTTTTTTTTTAGTGCTGTTGCAAGATTTCCTTTTATCACCCTTCTTTACTGTGTTGCTTTTCATTTTGTTGGATGAATCAATTATATTTTTAAGGTTAGGCATACATGAATATGACAGTTTGATGATGTTTTTGTTGAATATTTTGGACAGTTTGTGTTCTTTTGGGAATGATGTTGTCAGAATGTTAAAAAATCTTTCCATATGTTTGTTTTTACACTTCCATCATATGGAGGGTTATACTATGTGACTTTCCTCTTCCTGTTTTTCTGTTTTTGTTCATGTTATTATCTGGGCTGTATTGTAGTTTGTGGTTGTAACCACTTTTTTTGCAACGCTTCTTGGTATTCTCCTGCTGCGTTGTTGAATACTCTTTCGTTACATGACAAATTAGATCATGTCTTGTTTATGCCATTGGGTATAGTGTTTAGTATGGATGGTGGGTGGTTACTTTTGATGTTTACATAGATGGGTGTATCATTAGGTTTCTTGTATGGTTTATATATGTGGTTGTTGAGGTCAAACGTTATGTCTAAGTAGTTCACTACCTTTTTATTTGCTTCGATGGTGATTTTTAGGTTTTGATTTTGGAGGATTTTGCACAGTTCTTTTTTCTTGTTTCGACGGTTCTTGAATTGTTGGTTAGTGCAGCAAGGCCGTCATCTCTGTATAGTCCGACTTGCTTTCCGAGTTGTTTCTGGATGTTGGATAGCATGAACAGTCCGACCAGTTTGCATGTTTCGGCACCGTCGTACGATCCCATGGTCACATCAAATGTTGCGTTTTTGTTCGTTTTCTTGATCCAGGTTTTATTTTTGCTATGGAGTAAAGTTTTCTTGGTGTGAAGAAAGATTTCCATTTTCTGACCCTGTTATGTCTGTGTGTTTACCGGCAAATTTCAGAGCTTTGGTGAGTAGTTCTTCATCTATGGATGATGGGTAGAAGTCTACTATGTCGAATGTGATGAATACTGTATTCTTCTGTTTAAGTTTTTTGAACCATTGGATAACTTCATATGTGTTCTTCCAGAGGTTGTATTCAGTGTCTGATTTTACGTTTTTTTATGACTTTTTCTTAAATTTTCCTACTTAT
This sequence comes from Conus betulinus, assembly GCA_016801955.1. NCBI lineage: Eukaryota > Metazoa > Mollusca > Gastropoda > Neogastropoda > Conidae > Conus > Conus betulinus. The sequence continues at coordinate 17,998 of JADBJO010003431.1, forward strand.
TTTACCCAGTTCAGATTTAGATGGGTTTATCTATCTGCATGTTGGGTTGTTGTGAAAATTCGGCTTATGGTCTTTAAAGGTTATAAAGGCTTCTTTTGCTGCTGTTGTTTCCACCCTGTCACTTAGATCCATGCGATGTACAAGTTCTTTTTCTTTTTTTCGGATGTTGTCATGTATAGTTTTATCAGCCTTTTTGTAGTTTTTCTGGATGTTTTTATCAAGAAGTTGGAAGTACTCGTTTGGTTCCATTTTGTAGTAATTACTAGTTTTGTCAGCTTTCACGAATATCTTTTGGTCATTTTGTATTTGTTTTATTTATTATTTTTTTTTTAATGATGTTTGGAAATCGTGGTTAGATTTTCTAAATTCAGTGTTGGGTATCGTTCTTTTCATTTTATCCTCGGAAGATTTCATTTCGTCTAGGGCTGTTGGAGATCGCCATGATTTGAAGCCATATGTGTATTTGTCCTCTCTTTTTGCATTCAGGTTCAGGAAGAAAAACGCTTTCCATCTCATGTTTTGTACGAATTTTTCAGTTTGTTCTATTAATCTTTTTGAGTAAGATTGTGGGTTGGAGAACAGTATATTTTTTTGTTAATCGTCTAAAATTGATTTCCTCCATTCTAAAATTCATCAGGCCACAGTGCTAAAACGTGAGGAGCAATTATCATGAATACCACGAATATGCCTGGTAAAATTTTAAAAGCGCTCAACCCCTTGGGGAGCAACATCTGTTAAACACAAAGTATGCCCAGATGTTGCTCCCCAAGGGGAGAAGCGCTTTAAGAATTTTACCAGGCATATTAGTGGTATTCATGATAATTGCTCCTCACGTTGAGCACTGTGGCCTGATGAATTTTAGAATGGAGGAAATCAATTTTAGACAATCAACAAAAAAAAATACACCATTCTCCAACCCACAATCTTACTTAAAATGATTAACAGAGCAAACTGAAAAATTCGTACGAAACATGAGATGGAAAGCGTTTTTTCTTCTGAACCCTAATGACACAAAAAAAGAGGACAAATACACATATGGCTTCAAATCATGGCGATCTCCACAGGCCCTAGACGAAATGAAATCTTCTGAGGATAAAATGAAAAGAATGATAGCCAACACTGAATTTTAAAAAATCTAACAACGATTTCCAAACATTATTAAAAAAAAAAAAAAGAAAGAAAACAAATACAAAATGACCAAAAGATATTCGTGAAAGCTGACAAAACTAGTAATTACTACAAAATGGAACCAAACGAGTACTTCCAACTTCTTGATAGAAACATCCAGAAAAACTACAAAAAGGTTGATAAAACTATGCATGACAACATCCGAAAAAAAAGAAAAAGAACTTGTACATCGCATGGATGTAAGTGACAGGGTGGAAACAACAGCAGCAAAAGAAGCCTTTATAACCTTGAAAGACCATAAGCCTAATTTTCACAACCACCCAACATGCAGACTGATAAACCCATCTAAATCTGAACTGGGTAAAATAAGTAAGAAAATTTAAGAAAAAGTCATAAAAAACGTAAAATCAAACACTGAATACAACCTCTGGAAGAATACATATGAAGTTATCCAAAGGTTCAAAAAACTTAAACAGAAGAATACAGTATTCATCACATTCGACATAGTAGACTTCTATCCATCCATAGATGAAGAACTACTCACCAAAGCTCTGAAATTTGCCAGTAAACACACAAACATAACAGGGTCAGAAATGGAAATCATTCTTCACACCAAGAAAACTTTACTCCATAGCAAAAAATGAAACCTGGATCAAGAAAACGAACAAAAACGCAACATTTGATGTGACCATGGGATCGTACGACGGTGCCGAAACATGCAAACTGGTCGGACTGTTCATGCTATCCAACATCCAGAAACAACTCGGAAAGCAAATCGGACTATACAGAGATGACGGCCTCGCTGCACTAACCAACAATCCATGAACCATCGAAAACAAGAACAAAGACTGTGCAAAATCTTCAAAAATCAAAACCTAAAAATCACCATTGAAGCAAATAAAAAGGTAGTGAACTACTTAGACATAACGTTTGACCTCAACAACCACATATATAAACCATACAAGAAACCTAATGATACACCCATCTATGTAAACATCAAAGTAACCACCCACCATCCATACTAAACACTATACCCAATGGCATAAACAAGACATGATCTAATTTGTCATGTAACGAAAGAGTATTCAACAACACAGCAGCAGAATACCAAGAAGCGTTGCAAAAAGGTGGTTACAACTACAAACTACAATACAGCCCAGATAACAACATGAACAAAAACAAGAAAAACAGGAAGAGGAAAATCACATAGTATAACCCTCCATATGATGGAAATGTAAAAAACAAACACAGGGAAAGAATTTAACATTCTGACAACATCATTCCCAAAAGAACACAAACTGTCCAAAATATCAACAAAAACACCATCAAACTATCATATTCATGTATGCCTAACCTTAAAATTATAACTGATTCATCCAACAAAATGAAAAGCAACACAGTAAAGAAGGGTGATAAAAGGAAATCTTGCAACTGCACTAAAAAGAGAACAGCGTCCCTTAAGCAACAAGTGCCTCTATAATAACATTGTATACCAAACCACTGCGACATCAGAAAATGAAAAGGAAACATATCTAGGGATTACTGAAAACAGCCTGAAAACTATATATGCAAACCATAAAGTCATTCAATAAAGAAAAATACAAAACCAAACATACCTGAGCTACATTTGGAGACTTCAAGATAAAAAAAACCTACATCTTGGAAAATCATAAAAAGGGATCACCGTACAATAATATTTCAAAAAGATGCAACCTATGTTCAAAAGAAAAATGGTTAATAGTATGTAAACCACACTTAGCAACTCTAAATACTAAAGTAGAAAAAGAAAACGACTGCAGGCACAAATGGAAATCGTTGTCAGCAAACGCACCTGAATAAGAACCTGAAACCAAAAACAACATGTGCAGCCAACCCGCACGTGCAAACAGTGATATAGCTATATAACATCGGCGGTAGGCGACCCAAAAATCATCCTGAAGAGAGCTGTGTCCTCGAAACAAATTTGTAGAGTTTTAGAGTTCCTTTCAATACTTTGTTTTTAACACACACACACACGTAGTACACACACACACACACACACACACATCAGGTAAATGCATGGGGGTACACTGAGTAGCGGATACAAACCAGCGCAGAGCGAGTACCAAAGGAGATATAAGGTTAAACAAGACCAGTTGACACTGACCATCGCAGAGTTGATTGATTAATACAAAACAAGACCAGTTGACACTGTCCATCGCAGAGTTGATTAATTAACACAAAACAAGCATTAAACACAAATGACGGTTAACCCACCTACCAATTAGTTGATACCAGCAGGTGAACGGTTGGCACACACCAACACTTCGGGTAGTGCCTTCTAGTTGAAAGCAAGCATTTGTACAGCTTCAAAAGGGTTAACAACAAGTGGTCGATACCAGCCGATGTAGAGTTCCAGAGGAGCACCTAGGGGAAAACTGGGACCAGCCGAGATCGACTGACGTACAGTTAAAGACGAGTAGGGTGACGATGGTATTAGTGTCTGTCTGTCTGTCTGTCTCTCTCTCTCTCTCTCATACCACACTGCATGGATATCCAATTTCAAAGATCGCCAATTATGGGACTAATTAACCAAAAAACTCTAAATTTCTGAAAGCAGCGAGGACATGCGTGCTACCAACACCATGAGATCATCTCACCCTCCCCTCTCTCTCTACAAACACACGCGCGCGCGCAAACATACAGAGAGAGAGAGAGAGAGAGGGGGGGGGCAGACGGACGCACGGACAGAGACAACATCTACATAGAGGTCGATTGATAGCATGGTCACTCAACTACTGCCATCTTTGGAAGGGGACAAAACTAAGCCGTGCTAGGAGTGCCAGCCATTAGCTCACTCGCTCACTCCCTGTCGCACAGCTACCGTAATTATGGCGATGACTATGCCGACAGAATCCCCGGAATGCCCACAGGGTCGACTCCGAATTACAACGAACAGGGAGTCAGGGTAGGTCTGATCAGTTTACATCTACCATTGTACGACCAGAAACAATATAACGACAACCTGCAGTTCTAGCATGTCCTCATAGACTTCAAGAAAGCGTTGGACAGAGTCTGGCACGGTATTGTACTATGCCCGATAGAGAAGAATTTTTTTTTTTATACTGGGCAGAAGCTCATAACACATCCAGCAACTGTACTTCAAAGTGACCAGTATGGTGCTGTTGGAGAATGGTTCCACATTTCAGTTGGAATTGGACAGGGGTGGCTTCTATCTCCCTTACTTTTCAAACATATTCCCGAAACGCATCGTGACTATAGAAAATCATCCTGGTTTAGTGAGCATTGGAGACAAAAACCATCACACAACCGCCGCCGACATCGATGGCCTGCCAAGAACCAAACAGAAGATGGAGATGAAGAAGAAGGAAGAGGCGGAGGAGGAGAAGTTACGGTAATACTCATACGACGACACTGACGAATGTATAAGCACAACATTTAGAACGCTTCTATGCCACTGACACCAAACGACACAGTTACGGAAGAGTATTCAGGGCAACACTGCCACGCTGATGCCGACCAATGCTTCTCGAAACTCAGTTCCCAGAAACACTAATAGTTGATATCAATCGATGCAGAGCTACAAATTAACTCGGCTGGTAGACACCGTCCAACGTACATTTAAAAACAGTCAAGCTGGCACTAATAATCGAAATCAAAACCGACGCAGAATCACGGATCAAGACTCACGCTGACACAAGGCATCAACCAGTCTGGAGCTATAAAAGGATGTTTGAGAATGATGTACAAACTTGCTGGAACCAGGTAATTAAGGCAGAATTACAATAACCCCCCCCCCCCCAACACACACACACACACACACACACATGGGTAACCTGTCTATCAAACACCAACATAAGAACAAGCAGGGTCACAGGTCTACTTATACCAACACACAAACACTTTGGGCGAAATATCAACTTAATACCAAATAACACTTAAGGCAAAATATCTACTTATGCTACACCAACGAACAGACATTTATGGCAAAATATCTACTTAAACGCCAACGAACACTTAGGGCAAAATGCCAACTTGATACCAACAAACACTTAACGCAAAATATCTACTGAATACCAACAAGCAGACATTTCGGGCAAAATGTCTACTTAATTCCAACGAACACAGTCAGGGCAAAACATCTACTTAATATCAAGGAACACGGGACGAGGGGGGGGAGGGGGGGGGGGGGGGGGTGGCAAAACATCTACTTAATATCAACGAACAGACATTCAAGGCAAAATATCTACTTAATACCAACGAACGGACATTTAAGGCGAAATATCTACTTAACACCGACGTACACTTAGGCAAAAATATCTACTTTATATCAACAGACAGACACTCAGGGCAGAACGAACGCTTAGGGCAAAATATCTATTTTATACCAAAAACAGATATTTAGGGCAAAATATGTACATAATACCAACGAACACTTACGGGTAAAATGCGTACTTAATACAAAAAAAAGATACACAGGGCAAAATATGTACTTAACGTCAACCCCACTTAGGGTTCACTTAATACCAGAAAAAAACGCATACTTCGGGCAAAATATCCACTTAACACCAACGAACACTTAGGGCACAATATCTACTTAATATCTACTTAATACCAACGAACAAACATCCAGGTCAAAGTATCTACTTATTATCAACATACAAAAACGCAGGGCAAATATCCACTTAATACCAACTGGTGAATACTTAAGGCGTCGTGTTACTCGAAGCCAGCCCGTGAACACATCAGATGTTACGTCTACTTCATACCAATAAATGAACACTCACCGTAACATGTCTACACAGATATTTAACAAACAAAAACAAACCTAACATCAACGGTAACATATTTACACAAATACAACAACAACAACAACAAAATAACACTCAGGATAACACGTCTACATCGATACTAATAAGTGCACTCTCAGAAAAACATGTCCGTTTGATAAAAAATAGCAAAGTTAGGGTATAAGTCTATGTTTATACGAACAAATATTCACTTAGGGTAACATGTCGACACTGACACAAAACACATGCTCACGAAGGGTTAGTATGTCTACATTAACACCAATAAATGTAAACTTGGGTAACAAGTCTGCGTCTGTACCAACAATTGAACAGATAATGCAACATGCCTGCCTTGAAAACAATCCAGTGAACACCTGAGGCAACAAATCTTCACTAAACAGCGACAAATCAGTACTCAGGCTAACCTGTCTACATGGATACTGACAAGTGAAACACTTCAAGTAACATGTCTACACTGATACTTACAAGTGAATACTGAGGATAACGTGTCTACATCGATACCGACAAGTGAGCACCTACGGTAACATGTCTACATGGATACTAACAAGCGAACAATTACGGCAACAGGTCTACATCGATACCAACAGGTGAGCACTTACGGTAACATGCCTACATTGATACTAACAAGTGAACACTTACGGTAACATGTCTACATTGATACTAACAAGTGAACACTTAGGGTAACATGTCTACCTGGATACTAACAAGTGAACACTTAGGGTAACATGTCTACATCGATGCTGACAAGTGAACACTCAGGGTAACATGTCTACATGATGCTGACAAGTGAACACTCAGGGTAACATGTCTACACTGATGCTGACAAGTGAACACTCAGGTTAACATGTCTACACTGATGCTGACAAATGAACACTCAGGGCAACATGTCTACACTGATGCTGGCAAATGAACACTCGGGGTAACATGTCTGCATTGATATTAACCAGCGAACATTTACAGTGAGATGTCTACCTGAATACTAACAAGTGAACGCTTAGGGTAACCTGTCTACACTGATGATAAACGGTGAATACTTAAGAGTAAATAGTCAATACTAATGCTAACGAAGTGAGCACTTCCAGTAACATGTCTGACAGGTCAACACTTACAGTAACACGTCAACATTGATACAAACAAGTGAATACTTCAGGTAACATGTCTACAATAACACCAAGACATAAACGTGGTAATAAGTCTACATCGATTCCAATAAGAGAACAACTAGGGTAATAAGTCTACATCGACACCAATCAGGAAATCTTTGGTAGCATGTCTAGCTGATACTAATAAGTGAGCAACTAGGGTGACAAGTCTACTTACAACAAAACAAATGAACAATTGGGGTAACATGCCCACTTGGCACCAGGAAATGAACACCCAGGGTAATGTGTCTCCTCTACACCAGCAAATGAACACTCTGGGTATCACGTCTGTTTGAAACTAGCAAAATGAACACTTTGGGTAATGTGTCTACTCTACACCAGCAGATGAACACTTTGGGTATCATGTCTGTTTGAAACCAGCAAAATGAACACTTAGGGTAATGTGTCTACTCTACACCAGCAAATGGACACTTTAGGTATCATGTCTATTCAAAGCCAGCAAAATGAACACTTAGAGTAATGTGTCTAGTCTACTACAGCAGCAAACGAACACTTTGGGTATCATGGTTATTCGAAACCAGCAATATGAACACTTAGGGTAATGTGTTTTCTTTACACCAGCAAATGAACACTCCGGGTATCATGTCTGTTCGAAACCAGCAAAATGAACATCTAGGGTCACATGTCTGCTTGACACTAGCAAAACGAACAATTGGAACACTTAGGGTAAAATGTCTACATTGATACGAACAGGTGAACACTATGGGCAACATGTCTACATTGATACCGACATAAAAAAAAGAACACGTAGGGCAACGCATCTACTTTGTAACATGTAATGAGTGCTAAGGGTAACAGTCTACTTGACATCACCGAAACGAACACTAAGGGTAATATGTCTACACTGATGCCACAAAGTGAACACATAGGGTAATATGTCTACATTGGTATCACAAGGTGAACACTTAGGGTAATATGTCTACATTGGTACCACAAAGTGAACACTTAGGGTAATATGTCTACATTGGTACACAAGGTGAACACTTACGGTAATATGTCTACATTGGTACCACAAGGTGAACACTTAGGGTAACGTGTCTACACTGATACCACAAAGTGAACACATAGGGTAACATGTCTACATTGGTACCACAAGGTGAACACTTAGGGTAACATGTCTACAATGATACCACAAGGTGAACACTTAGGGTAATATGTCTACATTGATACCACAAGGTGAACACTTAGGGTAACGTGTCTACACTGATACCACAAGGCGAACACTTAGGGTAATATGTCTACATTGATACCACAAAGTGAACGCTTAGGGTAATATGTCTACATTGGGTACCACAAGGTGAACACTTAGGGTAATGTGTCTACATTGGTACCACAAAGTGAACACTTAGGGTAACGTGTCTACACTGATACCAGAAGGTGAACACTTAGCGTAATATGTCTACATTGGTACCACAAAGTGAACACTTAGGGTAATATGTCTACATTGATACCACAAGGTGAACACTTAGGGTAATATGTCTACATTGATACCACAAGGTGAACACTTAGGGTAATATGTCTACATTGATACCACAAAGTGAACACTTAGGGTAAAATATCTACATTGGTACCACAAGGTGAACACTTAGGGTAACGTGTCTACACTGATACCACAAAGTGAACACATAGGGTAACATGTCTACACTGATACCACAAGGTGAACACTTAAGGTTAACATGTCTACCTTGCTACCAGTGGAAATGAACACTTAAGGTTAACATGTCTACCTTGCTACCAGTAAAGGGGACACTTATGGGTAACATGTCTACACTGATACCAGCCAATCAAAAAAAAAAAAAAAAAACAAACAAACAAAACAAAACAAACAAACAAACAATCAAACAAACAAAACAAACAAACAAACAAACAACGAAAGGAATACTGAGGTACAATAGGAAGGGAGGGTGGGGTGACGTGAAAGTGTGTGCGCGCGCGCGTGTTTTGTGTGTGTGTGTGCGTGTGTGTGTGTGTGTGTGTGTGTGTGTGTGTGTGCGTGCATGCGTACGTGTGTGTGTGTGTGTGTGTGTGTGCATGTGTGTGTGTGCATGTGCACATTTGTGTGTGTGTGTGTGTGTGTGTGTGTGTGTGTGTGTGTGAATGCATCTATATGTACACATGACGTATGATCGATGATGGGAATGGCAAGGGGATGGGCATGGGGAGGAGGAAAGGGAGAAGAGGGGAGGGGGAAGTAGGAGGAGGAGTCACAAAGCCACAGCCGGGGGAATAACCGTCCTATCTACGTGCTACACGTCACGGAACACCACGGCACCAGCTGGCTAGCACCTGGCAAGACCGACACCGAAAGGCAGCCAATCATCCAGCGACACGTCACCTTTCACACGTCACGTCTTAAATCTAGAAGGCAGCCAATCATCGAGCGACACGTCATCTGCCAAGCATCCAATGAATTTAAAACAGCACGTCACATACTTCACTCAAATCTAGAAGGCAGCCAATCATCCGGCGACACGTCACCTTCCAAGCGTCCGATGAACTTATAACAACACGTCACGTTCTTCACATAAATCTAGAAGGCAGCCAATTATCCAGCGACACGTCACCTTCCAAGCATCCAATGAATTTATAACAACACGTCACGTTCTTTACATAAATCTAGAAGGCAGCCAATTATCGAGCGAGACGTCATCTTCCAAGCATCCAATGAATTCAAAACTCGTCATGTTCTTTAAATAAAACTTGAAGGCAGCCAATTATCGAGCGACACGTCGCCTTCCCAGCATCAAATGAATTCAAAACACGTCACATATTTTTAGATAACTCTAGAAGGCAGACAGATGGTTAAAAAAGAAATGAATAATCAACTTGTCAGGTCACCATGAAATTTGCTTCTTAAAGATCAGCCAGTGACGAACCGACTCGTCCTTCTCTCCTAGCCTACTTTCTTTCAAGGTCAAGCACAAATTCTACAGCTAATGACTACATCCCATAATATTTGGGGGTCACGTCTTATAAAAAGAGGTCAGTCCAAATCTGACTAAAACACACACACACACACACACACACACACACACACACACACACACACACACACAGAAATGTCACTCCAATATTCGGAGATATGTAAATTGAAATTAAAAAGAAAAGGAAGGAAAAAAAAAAAAGCAAGTTCTGCGTCTTTCACATCAGATTAGAAGGGAGACCATTCTTCAGAAGACAGCAATACGACCAGATCCGGATTGTCTCCTCCTCTTTAAAAAAAAAAAAAAAAAAAAAAAAAAAAAAAAAAAAAAAAAAAAAAAAACTCTGACCCAGCTTTGACCCGGGCCAGGGAGGTCACTGTCAAGGTCACATGACTTTTAGAAAAAAAAAACAACAACAAACAAACAAACAAAAACTTTGTCTAGGCCTGTAGCCTCAACGTTTGGAAGCGTGACCAACTAGAACGATCCACGTCACCCTTCTTCACAGATCACTTTCGTATTCACCCCAGGGGAAGAGAAAAAAAAAAAAAAAAAAAAAAGGTGAAGGGTCAAGGTCGTCGTCATAAGGCAATCGGAGCTGTGCAGCTAGAAAACGCTGTGCAGAAGGAAGACAGCCGGGGTACATACAGCAAGGTCTGAAGAAGGCAACGTTCGCACAACACCAGTTTGTTTTTACCAGAGGGGGGCCCCCTGTGGCTTTGTGTCGATGATCTCCCTGTGTGCGAAAGCTGAGCGATACACCCATTCCACGAGGGATGAAAAAAAAAAAACACATCACGCTTTTTTCTTTTGTTGTTGTTTTTTTGAATATTAATTCAGTTCTATAGATATTCACCCCGTCTGAAGGTGCCGAAAGTCTTTTTTGTTTATTTTACTTGTTTGTTTGTTGTTGTTTTTTTTGTTTATTCGAGTTACTGTCACACAGAATGGCCAATGAGTCAGTCATGGACTGATGCTGGAAGACAATTAGTGAGCCGTCAGTGTGGAATCTCAGATCGAGCACGTGAAGCCCGTCATGTGAAAAGTGGAAAAAACATCCTCGTCCTGCGGAGTCCCCTCTCCCCTTCCTGCCCATTTATTCTCCTACCCCCTCCTCCCCCTTGCCGCCGTTCCCCTCCATCCCTCCCCCCCCCCCCCCCCCCACACACACACACACACACAAACACACTTTCACCAACACTCACAGTCCTTGGTTACTTTCCTGTTCGTTCCCATGTTTTTTTTTTTTTTTTTTTTTTTTTTTTTTTTTTTTTCCCTCTAGTAACCTCCGTTTGAGTAATGCCAGACTGTTTGACTTTTTGTTTTTCTTCTTTTTAAAACAAGCTGTGCTCCTATCAATGATCATCTGAACGAACTTCTCTCAGACCCTAATAATCAACAGTGTTTATTCATTTATGCTTTTTTTTTTTTAGGAGGAGGGAGGGGGGGGGGGGGGGGGGGGAGCGGGGATTCTTCGTAACAAACGTTTGCACTTGAACAATATCTTCCTTTTTTTTGTGTTTTTTTTGTTTTCCTCACAGATTTACTTCCCTTTCTAGTTTCACGCCGTGTGGACGGTCAAACGATTGGACAATGCAACGTCAGGTCACCGTCATCATCCTTGCTACAGGTCTGACCTGGGGGGGGGGGGGGGGGGGGGCAGGAGGTCATTCTCCTCCTTCCCATTTTTTGCATTATGTATAGTTACTCCTGTACTGTCCAGCACACAGGGGCAGCTAACTCGTTCATCAACTCTCCGGTCGTCTGATTCCTTGTATTGCCCGGCACACACGGGCAGCTAACTCGTCTATCAACTCTCCGGTCACTGACTCCCTGTATTGCCCGGCACACACGGGCAGCTAACCACGTTGATCAACTCTCTGGTCATTGATTCCTGTATTGCCCGGCACACACGGGCAGCTAACTCGTTCATCAACTCTCCGGTGACTGATTCCTTGTATTGCCCGGCACACACGGGCAGCTAACTCGTTCATCAACTCTCCCGGTCACTGATTCCAGTATTGCCCAGCCCACACGGGGCATTCAGCTGATTACATCAGCTCTCCTCAAGAAAGGGGGGGGGTGAAGGGGGGGGGGGGGGTGTTGCGTGGAGGGAGGACGGGGGGCAACGTCAAACTGAGAGTGTGAGAGCGGGGTCGAGCACGTCGCTCCCGTCTGTCAGCAACAATCAACCCCCGCCTTCCTCTCTTTCCTGAAGAAGTCCTGTTCCCCTCCTGACGCTTGCTGTGGCGACACGACCTCACAGGCCTCGGAAAGAACAGCGCCTGTCCGCGTCTTGCTTTCTCCTCTTCAAAGACCGCGCACGAGCAACAACAACACATGGAGAAAGGGCACCCAATCCGACCGGTCAGAATTCTCCACCCACCCCCAACCTCATCCGCCCCCCCCCCCCCGCCACCAAAACCAAAAGGGTTAACAAGCTAAAATAAAAAAAAAAAAACCCTTCTCCCCCCCCCCCCACCCCCCCACCTCCCCCCCCCCCCCCCCCCTCCAGCCAGCTCGGTCTCTTTCAATCCTCCTCCTTGTCCTTCTGCGGCGTGACGTCGCAGGCCCGAAGAGCTGCTCCGGGGTGCGTCCCAGGATGTTCTCCAGGTCCAGGATGAAGCGGTAGACGTAGCGCTTCCCAGCCGTCTTCTGGATGATCCGCTTGTCGTAGTAGTAGCGCAGGCCCGCGCGACAGCTTCTCGTAGTTCATCTTGGGCTTGTTCTTGCGCACGCCCCAGCGGCGGGCCACCTCGTCCGGGTCGCCCAGCTTGAACTCCCAGCCGTCGCCCGTCCAGCTGATGAAGCGCTGGCAGGAGGCGTCCATGAGCTGCTCCAGCAGGAACTGCCACAGCTGGATGGGCCCGCTACCTGCAACCCGGAAAAGCGCCCGTCAAGGTCAAGGTCAAGGACGAACGAAGCTGGTGTTTTTTTTTTTTTTTTTTTTTTTTGGGGGGGGGGGGGGGGGGTTGTTTGTTTTTGTTTGTTTGTTTTTCTGGGTTCCCTGTTGTTGTTTTTTTTTTTTTTCCGTTCCTTTCTTTCCTCATACACAGACAGGCAGAGCCAGCCTGACACACACGCTCACACACGTGCGTAAACGCGCGTGCGCGCGCACACACACACACAGACACGTGCGCGTGCACTCACACACACACACACACACACACACACACACACACACACACACACACGCTTGCGAACGCGCGCACGCGCGCGCACACACACATACATATGCGCGCGAGCGTTCACGCACACGACTCGCGCGCACACACACACACACACACACACACACACACACACACACACACACACGATTGCACGCACGCATGTTGACTAAGATGTTTTTGAGTTTAAGACCATTCTCTCTCTCTCTCTCTCTCTCTCTCTCTCTCTCTCTCTCTCTCTCTCTCTCTCTCTCTCACGCACACTCATTCTCTCTCTCACTCGCTTTCTCTCTCTCTATCTCTCTCTCTCTTTCTTTGTATATATACACACAGAAAGAGACAGATGGACTGAGAGACAGGTAGATACATACTAAGATATTTAAATGTGTGTGTGTGTGTGTGTGTGTGTGTGTGTGTGCTTGTGCATGCGCGCGTGTGCGGTGTGTGTGTGTGTGTGTGTGTGTGTGTGTGTGTGTGTGTGTGTGTGTGTGTGCGCATGCGTGCGTGCATACGTGCATGTAGGCGTGCGTACGGCAAAGAATGCCCCCCCCCCCCCCCCCCCGCCCCCATATAAGGAGGACACCGTCCCCCTCTCACCGGAGTACCCCCGCCAAAGCCGCCGCCTGCAGCGGTCGTCCCCCCGTCTCCCCTCCCGAGTTGCTGTCCAGGGAGGGGGAGGGGGAGGGGAGGGGGCGGAAGCCCTCCGCCATCCCTCGGAGGAGGGCGTGGGGGGGGGGGGGACCCTCGCCACCTCCTCCTCCTCCACCACCACCACCACCACCACCACCACCACCACCACCACCCCCCTGCCCAGGGCTCGCCTGCCCCACCCCCCTCGCCGCCAAAGTCGTGCGGGCTCCAGCGCAGCTCGGACTTGATGCTGGGGACGGTGTGGTAGGGAGGGGGTGGTGCGGCGGAGGGTCGAAGGTGGCGCTGGGCTCCGGCAGGAAGGGCAGACCTGCAACAGGAGTGGGGTGGGGAAGCGGGGGAGGGAGAGGGGGACAGAGCAGTGGAGAGTGTTAAAAAAAAATACAACAACAAGCAAAACCAAGACAAGCAATGAAACAAGCACACAAACACAACCACCAGCATCTCCACAAAAAACAAAAAAGAAAGAAAAAGAAAAGCTTACACAGACACGCACCGACACACACACACACACACACACACACACACGCGCGCGCGCGCGCGCGCGCGCGCACAGACACAGACAGACACACACACACACACACACACACTTTTCACATAGTGCCGTTTCAACCAGCAACGGACCTTGAGTTCTGCAACGCAATTTATTTTTTATACAAATG